>CM060961.1:31726304-31733804 GCA_030765045.1 Tenodera sinensis | reverse complement strand
TTTCATGTAGATATTCTCGTAACATGTATTTAAACTTTAAAAGAAACGTGAGAAATTAATATTGCGGTCTCTCCAAATGTGCACCATTCACCTGTTTGGGAGAAGGGAAAGAAAAAAGGTTTAATAACTTGTAAGAGATTTAAAGCAGCATCATCAGCTTGACAGCGAGGACACCAAAGACTGCGGTATTGCTACACTGCCTGGGTGGTGCTTGTTTCTCTCATATGTATCATTTTCCATGTGAAAGTGGAGGTATCAGTGGTGCACTGGCCTTTTCTGACGGAGCGTTTTGCCAGAAAAAGAAAAACGTATTACTGAAAATATCGCAATAGTAGCTGTTTTCGCACTTATAGAAGATACATTGACTGTTGTAGAGTGGAAATCAGTATTGCATTCATATTAAGGTTTTATTTTTTGCACTTATCAGTACGGATACTCAAATGAAAAATCAGTACGTTACTTCGAAGTTTGTCTTCACAGATCAAAGTTTTCCTATGCCATCCCTCTTAACTCCTAACATTTTGTCGGCTGAATGCCGTAACATTCTATACACATAACAAGTGTGCCCCATGTCAAAAGATTTACTGGCATCTAAAAGAACTGAAGGGCTAAATTCCGGCACACCGGTAGCGCTGATATGACCCTGGAAATGATAGCGTCCTTATCAAAGAACATACTAGTATTTTTACACGGAATATATTGGAACTCCAATTTTTAACATCTAATCCTTCTGGTCCCTCCAGTTCATACTCCTCGACAAGACAATCAACAGAAGACTCAAATTCGAAACACTAGAAACCTGCGTCTACCCAACTCTACTATACGGATGCCAAATATGGTCTGCAACAGCTAGAGAGATGAACGCACTACAAATATGCCAAAGAAAGATGGAGCGGAGCATATTGGGAATATCTAAGAGAGACAGAGTTTCCAACTAATCGCTGTCCCAAACGTCTTCAACAAAAAAACTTCCCACACAGAGTAAACAGACTTAAATGGACGTGGGGAGAGCACATCGCGCGGATGAAAGGCGAAAGATGGACATACAAAGTCACCATGTGGGACCCGCGTACAGGAGACCGACACAGGGGCAGACCAAGAAAGAGGTAGACAGACTTCTACACAACACAAGCATAGCACGAAGCAGAGGAACATGTTCAAGATGTTCTCGGGCTTCTAGCCAGGTGTAGTGATGCAGAGCCATCGACGTTTCGGGAGTGTGCATCTCTCCCATCATCATACTCAGGGCCGTATTTACGTAAGGGCAAACAGGGCAACTGCCCAGGGCGGCACATTTTAGGGGGTGGCAAAATTACTGGAAAGCTGCACCAAAAAAAAGCATAGGCATGAAACATCAAGTTCCTTTTGATTCTGTATAAATTGATTGAAGAACTGAACAACAGAGTTTCTTCCTCCAAGGAATTCAGTGAACCATTTATGTTTTTGACAAATCTGAAGATGCTTAGTCCACTTGAAATTCAGGAAACATTATCCAGACTTCAGAAAGTCTACAGTTCGGATCTTGAAGATTCAACATTTGTACTTGAATGTTTACACTTCAAAAGCTACATAGAAAAGAATGAAAATGCGACGCACTCTCCTACACAGCTGTAAGGTAACTGTCTAGAGAGTGTTTACCCAAACTTAAACATAGCACTCCTGCTTCCAACTGCTCAACTGAGAAATCATTTTCTGCTCTAAGACGCATAAATAAGAACATCACAAGTGAAGGATCGTCTTAGTTATCTTGGTGTTGTTGCAATTGAATCTGACTTACCAGTGAAAATGGACTATAACGAAATCATAAACTTGTTTGCAAATGACAGGGCAAGGAGGAAGCCTCTTGTTATTTAAACCGTATATGTTTTGACATCTAATAGGTGCTGATGCCTCTTTAGTATAAGTTCTTTCTATTAAGATGTTCCTACTTAAATTTTAATAACCTCACTTATTGTGTTTGCCACGCATACTTAAGTATCCAAACTAGTGAAACCATTCTCTATGTTGTGAAAATTTAAGTAATATATGTATTGCAAGTTTGGGGGAGGGGGGGCGGTAGCATTTTTTTTGGGGGGGGGGCCCAGGTGCGTCAGAGGTCCTAAATTCTGGCCTTATCATACTTCAGAGGAACATGGAGAATAATAGGAAGTCGACTACAAAATGAAGACAGTGCCAACCTAGAAATAACATGCCAAGTTGACTCTAAGTGATAGTGAAATCAACCAAAAACAGACATAGAAACACTAGACACAACCTAATGCAGAGTAACTCATCGCGTTAGTGAAACAGAGCTACAGTCTAGCAGGAGGCCTTTGCCCTTTAAGGGACACATTAGGCTATTATTGTTATTTGAAAATCCAACGTTGTCATACGTTAAAAGTATATAAGTAGGTATTAAACATTTTATCACTTGCACCTACTTTTGCGAGTCACTTTCAATTAACAAACTAAACCCTGGCGCGACAGCCCATGAAGGGCCAAGATCTTACTTTTGTGATTTCAGACTAGGAAACAAATCAAGTGTTATTTTCTGAATTTCTATAATGGGAAGTTTATTCGGTAAGAAGTTAGTGAAACGCTTTCACTCTTCGTGCGGACTGTACTTTCAGGAAAGAATTAATGCTGAAGCACTTAGCATAGCAAGGAAAACTGTGAATTAAAAGCCGCCGTTTATATTTAATAACACAGAAGTGGAGGTGAAATAGCATGTTAGGTGTTTAAAAGCGGGTGCGCGCAAACGTCACTACATCTTAACCTCGTAAAAGGGCGATTTCAGTGAGTATGACACTGTCATTAGCTCACATACTCCTCTATCATAACCTGATTTCGGGAGCAGTGACGTCATTACAGCCCTGCTATGCAAATTTCATCTTTTCTAGGAACTTCCATTCTTTGGTTATTTTTACTTAGGTAAGGAGGGTAGCACCAAATCACACGGATAAGGTAGCATGTGTAACAGTCACATAGGTTTTCTCTTCGAATGCTGATGCCTTGCGCTTGTAGTTCCACAGGCTATTCAAACTGAATTATGTGAATTCCTACAAAGTAAAAATATTGTTATGTGAATTCTCATTAAGATGAGAGCCGCGATAACGTGAGCGCCTAGCATTCGGGAGGCCCCGGCTCAAAACACTGCGACCAATCAATCAGATCGAAGATTTTTTCGTGGTTTGCCTAGGACACTAGGCGAATGCTTAGTTGGATAATTTGGTTCGTGAATTTTCTATCGTGGTCGAGTGGTTATATCGTTCACGCGGGCGCGTGTGTTAAAAACTTAACTAAAAAAACTAAATACCGGTTAAACATCAAACCTTGTGGGTATGACATTCAGCAACGTCCAGGATGATATGACACAAAATGTTCAAGAAACTCTCAAGTCCTTTCACATGAATAAATTATCATTATTTTTTGCTTTCTAAAAAATACTTAGCTCTACGAATCTGATTAAAGAACCATATGTTTAAGATGTTTCCATGACCTATAACATGTATATTTTGAATTTAATTTGTTACGCATAGTCAATGAAGTCCTTTTCATTTCGAATGAATTTTCAGAGCAGCTGATTAACTGTAAGAGATAGACAAAATTTTGACCCCACAAAAAATGTAGATCTCCTTAAAGCACACAGTTTGTGTGAAATAATATTTTTTGCAACGCTAACCATTTTCAAAATATTCCTTTTATTTGTTTGAATGCTCAAATACTATTACTTTGTTCAAGTAGCAAACCGCTATTTTTTTCCCCCCTTGTGATCACGCTAACAGCATGGAAGTTCAAAGCCATTACATAGCGACCCGCCTTTTTAAAGCCTGATAATCGATTTCAGCTACTGAATTCTACATATTAACAACGCTGTCAATTGCCAGGATCATATCAGCGCCGTTGGTGTGCCGGAATTCTTTTACATGCCAGTACATCTATTGACATGGGGCTGTCGCTTTTAAGCACACTTAAAAACAATCGGTCAGGGCCGGACATCTTTCGTATGGACAGTTTGTAGACGAGTGATTAGACAATGGCATGTGAATGCAACACATTAAATTCATCCACTTGGTTATTCCCAGCCCTATTAGATAACAATCACATTGGATAGCTACATGTTTATTTCAAACTTTTCTTAGAAGTGATTCATTCTCTTAACCACTTAAGTTTTTCCTTCTCCCCATTCCGGTTTTATTTCACGTTTTTTCCCTCTCTCTGTATGAAATAATACGTAACAGCGGTGAAATATTAGTGTAAAGTTGTCCTGTAAATTATCAAAACTGCACGTAAATACATGACCATATTCGTGCTAAATATTTCTGCAAGTGATAACGCATGACATAACGCGAAACCAGCATGCCATGCAAATTAGCAGCTTAAAAACAAGACTGCCACTGTTAACAAGTTCATCAAGAAGGTAAATGTTTTCTATCTTCCGTTTCTAGTAATGATGTAGGCAATGTATGATGAATCCAAAACAAACAAATGAAAGCTTCGATTTTGTTCCAAGCATTGTAATGCATGTACAATCGAGGGGACACCTCGTGCACCGGGACCTATGCAGAGGTACCTAACAATTATTACAACTCGAAGACCCGATCCACTGCCGGAGCGACCCATACAACCTAGGCAGCCCTCTGGTGTTCAAGGGAAATATTAATTAACTGCTCTTTCACACTAGCTATGTGTAGACAGGGTTGGAAAGGTAGAATCACATTGGAAAATTCGATGCCATAGTCGGAATTTAACTCACTGATCTTTCGGTTTAGGTCCGGTTGCTTTAACCAAGTGAGCAACATACCGGCAGCACATGGTTCAAATACCGTCTGTGAAATTGCATTTTTCAGTTTGATCCTATTTTCTAAGGGAAATATTCTTTCTTTGATGCTAGCAACTCCACCATCTACCCAAAACCCCCTCACACTGTAAGTACTCCTGAAACATAAGAAGAAACAGAATAAAAGGGGTCTGAGAGGAAGGAATTCGTGGTAACTACCTTCGCCTACCGATCAGAGAAAGTCACGAAGAACCTCTATTTCAAACTGGGCATTTAGCGGGAACTGAAGCAGGGACCTCCGAAGTGGTAGTCCCAAATGTTACCGTGGACTCAACTCCTTCAACAGACTGATCATGACCCTCCTGTGCAACTAAATATTCTTCTGTGAGTATACAATTATGTACCACATGAAAAGAAATGCCCATTCTTCTTATTTGTGCGAATGCTCTCATCCCAAGCATCCCTGGGTACACGCACAGGATTATCCGCTTGGGTGAATAAAATTAAAACACTTATTAATGCACTACTGAACATTATATGTTGAAACTTAATGTGTGCAACATTAAAACATGGGAGATTTCTCAGAGCCTACATGATTCCCAATGTGCGTTACAATTCAGCCCATTTCCATTGTAACATGAGAAGGTGATTTATTTGCAAAGTTTGAGTAATTTTTAATTTTATATAATTAATGTTTCTGGGTTTCTGTGAATAGACAGTCTTTCACAGAACCTCGCACGAAGAAGTCAGGAGAGTTCAGACCTGGTGAGTTTGGAGGCCAAGAAAATGGCCCGTCACGATACCACACCACAGTTTATTGAAAGCATTGTTTAGAAAATTACGAACCCTCCCATTCCCAGTGAGCAGTTGCACCATCTTGCTGGAATACATATATAAGTGTTGTCATTCCCAAGTTGTGCCAGCAGAAACTACTACATAGGTAACTGTTTTTGTGCAAAGAGGAATAGTCCATATACTTTATAGTTTCTGCAAAATTTAGAAGCTTCCAAAATGTGCCGCTTCAAAGAAGTGATAAAAAGTTGCCATTCTTTCCAGACCACACAGATTTATGAGTGTTATTCTGACTGTAGATCTCATCACAGCAACAAGGACACGTCTGCAGTTGAAGGCATCCTAAGAAAGTAGCATGGCTTTTTGAAAGATTAAGCTTATAGCCTCGCGCTTGCCTCTGGCGCGGAGGACCCGGGTTCGATCCCCGGTACCAGCATAGGGATTTTATCCCCTCTGGGAGGTCTGGCACGGGGTGCACTCAGCCTCGTTAGGTCCCGGGGGGACCAATTGAGGAGCTACTTGATAGAGAAGTAGCGGCCCCAGGTCTAGAAGACCGCATAACCGGGCGGGAGGGCTCGGGGCGCTGACCACGTCCCACCCTCCAATACTGCACCTCACCAATGACGCCTGTAGTGGGCAGAGGTGGGGGACGCAGTGGTTGGGCGGTAGGCCTTGGCCCCTTGTGGGCTGTCGCGCCGGGGTTTAGTAAGCTTATAGCCTCTTACAAAGAAGGGTATGTCATTTTTATCTTTTCTAAATTTTGCGAGAAGCATATTACGGTGCTTTCCACACTATACGTTAACTTTACCGCTTGATCTTTCAAGCTCCTAGAACACAGGTGGATTTTCCATTCATTTTATTAATATTCTTTGTTAAACGTTTCACTCAGTAAGTAGTCTTAGCAGATACGCTAGTGATTTCGACATCTGTCGGACAATTCGAACTAATCACTCACTTGGGTGTTACTTAAGACAATTTAAATAAAACACCGGCTATTTGTTAGAATATTGGCTGTATGATAGGTTTATCTCGACCATTATCCATAATAATTACCCTTTAGAACCAAGATAAATTGACCCACTCATTTCCTTTTCCGTTAAGGGAGGAGTTACCCATGCACATTTCTCCTTCATGGTGGGACATGGGGAATTATGTCGGCAATTTAACGGCAAAAACTCAGTTTAAGGGACTATACCAATTTAGAGTAATTAATATAGTAACAAGGCTTTGAAAACTGTCTACAAAGATGCTTGATATACGAAGCTAGAACATTCAAAATTACACTGCGATTTTGTGATGGAGTACTAATATTTAATCCTCATTAGGTGCAGTTTATGGAATTCTTAATTCTTTTAAACGGGAACAAGTGAATGACTGTGTGTGTATGTGTGTGTGTGTGTGTGTGTGTGTGTGTGTGTGTGTGTGTGTGTGTTTAAGGACCCGTCGACAACCTGTTCATTAGAACAAGGTTAACTGACTAGTGATAATGAAAACTGGAGCGATGGTATCTTACAGTTTCTTTCCTTGAAGTAAACAGATATGAATATCGCAAGACGATTACTATGAGTTTGACATGAAATTTTCTCTTAAATTAGAAATCTTGGGAAAACGGTAAAACAATCCCAATATAATTGTTATTTATGCAACATCACGTTTCATGTTCTTAAATCTTTCAAGTTTACCCACAATATGACTAACGTATTGGAATTCCATTATTGATGTCACTGCGTTAGGATGTGACAGAAATATAAGTATATTATTGTATAAAATCCTGAGCATCATTTATCAGGCATGGGGGAAACTCTCAGTGGTAATGATCTCTGCGTAAGCATAACTGAACTATGGAACTTTTACTCACAGGAGGGAAAGTCGTGTGCGAGGGTGTGCAGTCTCTTCCAATGACAAAGTGGAACTGTGGCGTGAAGTGCACGGTGCGTTATTGACAGTGA